>JAULKQ010033185.1:0-30085 GCA_032356285.1 Smithsoniella earleae | reverse complement strand
TCAAAACATACACATTCGGAGCTGGGGTTCGACATTTATAAACTCCTGAAGCAGCATGTGGGCTACCATACGGGATAGTACGCCACAGTTTTTTCTAACACTCAACCAACAACGCTAGAAATAACTTATAGCCAAATCATGATTGTTTGCTTCCAGGCAGTTCGCATCCGGAAAGCTAGAAAGCTAAAAAGGCACGGAAAACTCTTCCGGAGCAGTTGCGTCCATGTGACACACCTTGTGCAAATGGGAGCCACAAGATAATCAACCGGGACAGCTAGCCCTGTAGTTTCCAACACTGGTAAAGAAGATATACTATCTGTGTTTCCTGTCTCTATACTTTACACAGAATTCTTCCTCGAAACGCGGAAGCCATTCTTGCTCAAAATGATTGTGGGACGACTTTGGGTCAAGTGGTACTAGAAGCGGGGACGTACTGATAATATCTACCTAAAGGAGTTTCTACTTTTCTTGTGAAGTGGAAAATTTTAAATTGAATTGTGTGGACTTCCGACTTATTCGATATTTCAAAAATCACATTACCTAAGCAGCATTCTCTCGAATAAGACGAGCTTCCAAGCGCCAAAAACAAAGAGACATTCATAATTAAAAGAAAAAAAACGTACAGTCTTCTGTCGGAGAATTAGCTCATACACGTTGAGGACAACATCTCCGCAAGTATATCCCCCATGTGACACAATTCGGCGCCATTACTGTGGCAAAAACACCTTTCAGCTCGGCTCGAAAGCACCTGCCGCATAATTTTGCGGGAACATTACGCACATCATTCTCTACGTACATTAATTAATCTATGATGAAATTACGGAGGACATCTCTGTCCTACATTGCGACGTGGTTAGTTTGAAGCGAGTGGAAGGCTCGAAAACAACTCACATGTGACTAAGACCTTTGTAAACTCATTACCAGCTCGCTTATTACCAAAATGTGCCATTTAATATCAATCGGTCATTGAATATCGTTCTCTTCCCAGCTCAGCGAACTGGAATCTCCCGGTGAACAAGAGGTTGGTGTGGGGGACGTAATTCTCTAAACTCCTTGGTTGGATTTAAGGATGTGTCTCGGCTCCTTCAAGTGTACGCAACTTGGGTTTCAGCAACATACAGCGACTGGACGTACAACATGTAAGCTCCTGGACGGCAGCTTGAGTAGATGGGCCAGGTGGTTAACACACTCTCCTCTTCAAGTCAGCCACAATGCCAGCTTTTGTCGTAAAGGCTCTGAACGGGCAACGTTTTGCCTCGCGCGAGCGGGACCCGGTGATCGTTTAAGCAAGCGTATGCATCAAGCAGAGAAGCAAGGCAATAATAGTGCGTTGCAAGAGGTACGATTGTATTCATACAATTGCTGCTGCGTGTTTTATTGAAAGAAACCCAGAATGACTATGGGCAGCATTGGCAGTCTTGGTTTTCTTTGAGCTGGCTTATCTCCTGTTGTGTGATACTATCTGGGGTCTGTCGTGTAGAAAGCTTCAAGTGGTAAGGATCAGGGGAGTGATTTCCTCTACTATATAGCCGGGGCACTAGCTTGTGGAGCCCTAATTTGGGAATTCAAAGGTTACGGTGCCGCGGAGGAGTACTTTGCCGGGTACCTGCTTGAGCAGAGCCTGAGCATAGACAACCTCTTCGTGTTCGTCCTTTGCTTCAACTATTTCAAGACTCCTCTGGAGTTACAAAGTCGTGTGTTAAATGTTGGAATCTGGAGCGCAGCCTTGCTACGCTTGCTCATGATCCTGGCTGGAGTTGAGTTGTTAGAAAACTTTAAACCGTTGTTACTAGTGTTTGCGGCAATTTTAATATACTCATCGTACAACATTCTATTCTCAGAAGATGAGGGTGAAGAAGAAGATCTTTCGGAGAACTTCATAGTAAAATCAATCAACAAGGTGTGTTCAATTTTACTTCCGGACTCCATACGTAGACCTCTTCATTGGAAGCTCGATGAGACAGACTGGGATGTACATAGTGCCAGCAGTAAGCGACGAAGCTTGTTTCCTTGTTCACTCTGCACCTTTCGCCAGCCTCCTATACATGAATACTCGTACATGAAAATTCGGATAGTGACAAGAGTACTTAATCTGCCAATAGATGCAAGCCTAGCAGTGTGTAGCTGAGTCTCCCTGCGTACTCCCAGACATATCTTTTTCAAGGGCCGAGGTGAAGAGTGTACACACTCGGTGTGGCTAAGAATTGGTCAGTTGTCTTGGTGTGTGTAGTCCCTATTGAATTCACGTCAGACGAGACTCCTAATGAGAAAAGCTCAATTTTCTGCCTAGCTTTTGGGAGGTTGAAGTTGAAATGATGCACAAGCACTTGGTAGTTTGTCACGTTTCTTGCGTCTCACTGCCTCTTAAAGCCAGGGCTTATTCCTATAGAGGTCTATAATGAACTTCGCAGTTTGATTTGCATTATCATGAGCTGTCCATCTTGCATTTGATTGATGGTTTGACTTATACTGAGAAGTAACCTTCTCACAGACTAAGTCAAATATATATGTGACTCAAGGCAGTGATCCCTCACTGTATCAATGCCTCTTTGAGCAATGCCATGGCCTCAGATCCATAGCTGCTGTTGGCTGCTAGAATAACCGGATATCAGTGAATGGGGGATGAGTAACAGACTCTGAGCTTTCAAAGTCAATTGCTCATGTTCTACCCTCAGAAACCCCAGTGCCTTAACTACACTGTGAAATCCCATCATGTAAGCTTGCTCTGTACCTGGGCATCTTGCAAACAATGATTACATCAACCAATGTAACTTGCCACTCTAGCTGATCAGGAGCACTGTAGAGAGCCTGGGTACAGATCAGGTTGTGCAGCCACAGTTGTGGTTTGTGCTGAAGAATCATGTATCAATTGTTGTTAGTCATGAAATTTGGAAATTTTATTCAGGCTTGTGACACTTGTCATGCAATGTTGGCTGCATGTCCATGATTCTAGCAGCAAACCGCTTTGCTTAATAGGAAATATGTTGATGAGTGTTTGGCAATGTAATGTTCAACCAGTCTTTGTTTTTGGACTGGCATATCTTTCAGGAATTTGGTGTCAAGTACGTGTAGCCCCAAGCAAGGCCTGAGGCTTTTCTGAGGTGATAATTCAGTTATTGTTGAAGTCACACTCCATGTGATTTGCTGTGTGTGATTATGTTCTCGATGGTGGAGAGTGACTGCAGCACAAGTAACGTCCTTTCACAAGTAATATCACATGTAAACTCTTCTCCAGTGTTTCTTCTCGTTGCAACCTGCTTGAGAGTGTGTTAAAGCATGTGACGTAGAGAGGGAGGGAGCAAGCGGGGAAGAGAGGCTTTTTATTGTGTTCCCTGCATTACTTGCCGGCTGGGTCTATCTGCAAGCCTCCATTTGATTTGCACAGGAGACACCTTGTCTGAGCTACCTCTAGTTTTTTCCGCGTTAGATCAGGAGAAGTTGCATCAGCTGCTCACTTGCCTGGGAAGTGATTTAGTTGAGATGCTGCTGTTTTCAGGTTTTTACAGTGACCAAAAACTACCGAGGAGAGAAGTTCATCGTTAAAGAAGAGGATGTGTTGAAAGTTACACCACTCTTTGTCGCGTTAGCTGTGATTGAGCTGTCTGATGTCATTTTTGCAGTCGACTCAATCCCAGCAATTTTCGGGGTAACACTTGATCCTGTGGTGGTTTATACCTCCAATATAGCAGCGATTGTATCTCTCAGATCCCTGTACGGGTTTGTTTCTACTGTTATTGCAGAGTTGAGGTGCGAGGACTTGTACTTCTGAAACCTTTGACTTTCAGATGCTCCGCTTGTAGTTAAGCTGAGATTCCCTTGCAACCAAGGTTTGAATTTGCGGCTGTAGGTATTTGGACAAAGCAGTAGCTGTGGTTCTGGCGTTTATTGGAGGCAAGATGATCCTGGATGAGCTTCCCGGTGACCTGGCTTACCATGTTCCAACCGACAAGTCCCTACTTTTTGTTGCCACAGCACTTGGCGTGGGTATCGCTGCAAGTCTTTTGTTGCCGGAAAAAAGTGATGACGAACCCATTGTTAATTCTGCGGCACGTGAGTCGTCGGGTCCTGATCCCAACGCCGCTTCAACTTTGCCTGATGGAGACGTGGAGCCTTTGAAGAATGGGAAGAGTCCATCCGCCGCAAAACGAGTGGCATTAGAGCAACAAGTGAGTGATCAGCGGAAATTTTAGAGTCAGACATGAGGATTTTTTTGAATGCGTTGCCTGATGCCGTTGGATGTGTATTCCCGAATGGCAACAATATATTCCAGTCATGTCAATTGATGAGTCAAATTTCCATTCATTCTTACCATTTAGTCCATATAAAGAAACCTATGTATAAAACGGGAATCAATCGAAGACGTAACACTCTCGCGCGGGTTTTCCACAAACGATGTGCTAGCGCTGTCCATCACATTTTGCACCTGAAGCTTACTAGTTCCGTTATGTTATCAGCTTCCAATGCCACGTTACTCTGGAACATTTTGTAAGCACATTTCTTTCAGTCGAACTTTCGCCTGTAAAGCTTCGTCGCGTAGACGACATCAGTACTGCGAGGAGCATTGAGACAAGAGTGAGTGAACTCAAGTTCTGGATGTGCAAAACATTCTTTAACGTACATACCAGTTCACTAGATGTTGTGAAGTTATTCATATTGTGTTCATTCAGCAAGTAATGTGTGCTCAGCCGGTTCATGCATGTCGAGCTCAATTTTGTGTTTAGCGTGTCAGTGCTTGCTGAGCAATTGCCCTCGAGTTTCAAGATTCGAAACAATACATTGGTCTCCTTTAAGAATGGCGGAATTTGCCTGACGATATTCAACAGTTTGTTCAACAGTTTGTTCAGTGTGCCAAGCTAACCTAAGGCACAATGATTTATGTCATTCCTGAGTTATGTGCCTTGGTTTAGATTAAAGCATCAAGTAAACTGAGTAAATTTCAATGGAGTGATGCGTATCAGTAGCTGAGCTTCGATATGACCCGTGCCAATGGCAGTCCTCTGGGCCCTGATCGACTGGACGGCGGTTCGAATGCCATGACTTGGGCAGAACTCAATGCTGCTCTGCGTAAATACAAGGAGGCTGCTATTAACTTACCTCTGCTGGTCAAGAAGTATAAAGACTTGGAGGCAAAGTATAAGGAGCAGCAGGACGAGCATTCCAAGGCCAGTAATCTTGTGAAGTCTCTTAGATCTACTTTGAAATCGGAAATTGCGTTGAAGAATCAGCTCAAAGAAGAAAATGAAAGTCTTCGAGAACAGATTCGGCATCTGGAGCTAACAGCTTGCAGAAACGATGCACGCAGTGGTTCAAGCGTGGAAGAATTGGGAAGAAAATTTTCCGGCTTACAATCAGAGGTGAGCTATCTAAGAGATGAATTTAAAAAAGAGCGAACCCAGGCCTCTACCTTGCATCATCCGCAACTCTCTGAAATCAAAGGCCTGCTGAACCAGCTGTTGCGAATACAAACCCGTGATGAACACTTCCGCATAACCAAGGCATCTAGGGCCTGTACGCCAGCACACGAGAGCCTTGCAAGCCCACCACTCAATAGCTTGATCAGCTTTCCAGCACAGCAAGCTGCTTCGGGAGAGTTGAAACAAAATGAACCCTCCTTACCAAATTCACAGCACCGGCCCGCAAGCCTTCATGCCAGGTCATGTGAGGACTGCTCTGCACTAGATGCAGCCCATATTAGCAACAAGTGTGCCAGAAATGCGGACACTTCTTGCGTTACCGGGTCTGTCGCTCCAGATGTAGCGCACAAAGCGGATCCGTTTCCCCGTTCCCAGTGTATACCACAAAACCCCTTGCAGCCGGACAACCAGATCTCGTTATTAAATCATTCTTCTCAAAACGGCAGCTTTGCACAGACGAACTACAATCCACCAGCCGAGCGGTGCCGCGCACCCACAGCAAGTGATTCACACTGCAACCAAGAAGCTTCCAGCATACAGCCAGACTCCAAGAACGCCAGCACAAGCAATGAAAATGTACGCCTCCAGCAGATGGAGAACTCCAACCTTGCTACACCTCCCGATACCCCGGCGGTATCGAAGGCGGATGACGTGCGCAAGCGAGCACGCGAACCTGTGTTAGAGGGGAACAGAGCGTGCAAGCAGAAGAGGACAGTACCCAAGCCTGCCACAAAGGTATGTAAGCCTACCAAATTTCGGCTTGAAAACCTGGTTCCTGGATCCCGGTCTGAGATTATTATTCCACGTCTTGTGCTGCAGGCAAGCCCCTTGGAGCCTACCACAGTTTGCGTAGAGCCCACACCGCTTCCAAGGCGAATGTTCTCGGGGAAGGCACGAGAAACTACAGTCCCACAGCGCCAGCGGATGAACTTGGGCTCCGGAAGAGTAAAGAGCTCGGCAGTCTCGGGTTCGTGTTTCCGATTTTCTTCGTGTGGCGCTACAGACACAAAGGCACAGCTGGCGGACAAGCTGAATCCTCGAGCTTTAAGCCCAGTACTACCTGATGAAAATGCCGAGCCTGTGCGCGAAGCCACTGCACCTCGTGCGGCGGAAGTAGTCACAGACACGCCGCTCGAAAACCAACCAGCACCAAGCCTTTGCACAGAAGAACCACACGATATTGCGGCTTGCACCGATAGCTATCCAACTCGAGGTACGTTCTCGTTTCCATTCAACAGAACCACGGACACTACTCCGTGTCCAGCGCTCGCCGCAAGATAAACGTACATAAAAGCTGGTGTGAACGCAGGAAATGCCCCTGTGGACGCGAGTGTCGAACCCGAGAAAAATGTCGAAACTCCAGAAAACCGTAATAACACCGCTCAGGATGTTACCCAGTCAGCCAGTGAGGAACGAAAGCAACGGGATCGAAGCCGGGACGAAACAGCTTGCACGCTAGACGCCATCCAGGCTGTTGCGCCTCACTTGTTACCCCAGGTCCTTGGAGTGAGAGACAGGTCATCATGTGGGGCCACAGATGATCTTGTCGTCCCGCAGCGTGCAGTATGTCCAGCGGCATTGTGCCATGATGTAGCTACTGGGGGGCAGCCGTGCTCGAAGCTCTCCAACGAGCTAGCTTCCCATTGGCTTTCGCTGAATACCAGTGAGCGCCAGGCCTTCGCAAGTCTGCTAGCCAGCCATATAATGACGTTCGTCTGCAGCTTTGATCCGAGCGACCTGGAAGTAGTGTCTGACTTAGAGGGTGTGTTGAAACAGAAAAGAGAGACACGGCTGCTCCGTCTATTGAGCTCTGGGAAGCACTTGAAAGCTGATGCAGGGGTGCCCTGTTTGCCTGTTATTTGTAGGGCGACATGGCTTTCTTACTCGTGCCGTAGGGTAGCTGAAAGCAGCGTCTTGTGCTGGGATGTAGCACGTAGTCTCTGGAATGCGGCTACTTGTGTGTGTGGCAGGAGTGATGATGGGGAGAGCGAGGATGGCGAAGTACCTGACAGGGGAAGGGACAGCAGGTCAGGTGTCGTCATAGCAGCTGTTGTGATATCGCTGCTCGCCAGTACTGACAGTTACTGCAGCAGGGGTGCTGTGCAGCAGCAGTGCATGGCAGTGCTGTCTGCGTGCTCGTCACTGTCAGATGCCCTTGCTGCCGCGGCTGGGCTGTTGCTAGTCGAGCCGAGGTTTTGCTCGGGAGAGGCTGGAGCGACAATTAGAGAGTTTTGGCGGGAGTTTGAGAAGCCGGAGGTTTTAGGTATTGATATGCCTGGTGCTGTATTTCAGGCTGTGCTGTGTGCGACTGTCATTGCTGCTCGGGAGTGCAAGTCAGATGCTCTTGTGAGCGGCACTGGAGAAGTGTTGTGGAAGCAAGGGGATTCAGTGTGGGGCTGGCGAGCTTCTGGCGAACTGACATTAGGCACTTTGTGCTGTTCGATTGTAGACACCGTTGTAGAAGCTGCGCTGAATGATGCTTCGCCGCCCTTGGTGCTGTATCAAGAACGAGGAAGGTTTCTTCGAAGTTTGGATCCTCCAAATAGAGAAGTAGAGAGTTCTAGCAGCTCGGATAGTAGTGAAAGCGGCTCGAGTAGTGATAGTAGCGATGATGAGTGTTCGGATCCCAACCCGGTCGTGGACGAGGTGTGGATTAAGTGTTGTGTGGTAGAGGCTTGTGAGGCGTTGATGTTTGCAGGCAAGTGCTCTGGATGGAAGTGGAGTGCATACGTTCTTATTGATGAAATAATTTGGCCAGCGTTTCTAAAACTTAGTGAGTCTAGTGGCTCTGCAGTACAAGCTGTGTGCACCCATCTAGAGGGTTTGATATCAGAGCTGTTGCAATTCGTCAAGTCTAGTTCAAACGGTGACTCTGCAGCCAGTGAGTACGTGATTACTGTTGAAGAAGCCCTCCAGTTTGTAAAATAATCATGTTCTATGGACCTTACGAGTTGCGCGTAGGTTGAATGCAGTATATCATATATACATTCAGGACGACTTCACCACAGGAAGTAATACCTTCCGTTGACACAGTTGACTCATCAGCTTCACCTAGCTTGTTCCGTCGTTACAAAACAAAATCATTACAGTTGCTTTCATGCCTGGAACTCGCTGCTACAACGTCTGAGAAGACATCAAACTAATCTACTGACGTGCCATTATACTGTAAGAAGAAAAGCTCAACGCCGGGGGCATCTATGCTGCCTTGCTTCTCTAATCCGTTTCGCTTGTTCTGCTCTAAAACGGTAGGCAAATTGCTGGTATCCAAGTCACACCATGACGGACGCCGCATATCATCCAGGTCTGTTTGCAACGGGCTCTGCTCAGAATGCTTTTGTAGAGCATCCATCATTGAATCGTACCTCTGCACACACACACTGCCAGCATGACCCATATTCTGGTAGCCCATGCGATAGAGTGTCAACATAACATCTAGCATTTCCACCCCCCTAATGCGGCTGATTTCCGCCATGTCAACCTCCAAGAGCAAGGCAGCAGGCCGGTGCTTCTCCAGCATGTAGATCCCTCCTTCTAATACTTCTGCAGTCCAAGCTCCTGCACTCACACGCACAGCACCCACTCTCACCCCATCAGGTACGACATCTCCCATTAAAACCCTGGGCACCGTCAGACCACAATCTTTACTAGAGCTTCGCGAGTGTACTTCACGTGGACCGAATCCTCGTGCCACCTCCTCAGGATACCACCCGGACACCATTCCTGACCACCCACTGAAAGTGGGCTCGATGCACGCTATTTCAGTCTTGCTACCAACAGTGACATTCCTGATCACCACCTGGCCCTGCAAATTGTTCTCTGCAATAGACGCTCGCAGAGCGTGTAAGCTGCGTGGTGACACCTCTGTGGCAACAACTCGATGGCCCCTAGCTGCAGTAGTCATCGTGTAGAAGCCGATCCCAGCACCGATGTCTAGCAGGACCATCTTATCATCCCCCAACCGTTGACAGTGTCGCCCCAACGCTCCAGACAATGCGACAGGTGCACGTGGTTCAAGAGTCTTTCCCATTCCAGCTTGCCAATTACCGAAGCGAGTGATCATGGAGCTTGGATCCTCATGCGACTGCATGTCTCCATGGCCGATTAAATTCACCATCATGGTGAACAGTGTGCCATGATGATTGACTGATACAGGGTACAGCATAGAGCTCGGATCTGATGCAACCCTGGACACAGGCTCTTTTTGATGTTCTTCAACAGAAGACAGAAGACTGCCGCCAAACAGAGCTTGGTAGATCCTGTGAAACACATTATTCTGTGGAAAGCCTCCTCTTGTCTTCCACGTTCCAATGAAATGGTGCAGGACGACTATGCCTGGTGTATCTACTGAAAGCCCTGGAGTGCTGTCTTTTACTTTGTATACCCCTGTAGCTACTTGAGGAAGGAATCGCATTGGCCATGGATCACTGACCTGCAGTACACTGACCTGTTGACGTTCGACATGCTGTGCAGACGACTTTGATGTGCGTCTGGCTTGGTAAAGCAACCGACCTTTGGAGTGTGTTGCTGATAAGTCTCTAGGACTGCATCTGTCCATGCCCCCGGCCCGGTTCGCTCCAGCGTGTCAATGTTGGTATGCTCGCTAAATCGTTCTTGATAGGATGCAAGGATGTGATCGCAAACTCGCTGAAGTGCAGGATGTCCTGGCGCAGCAGCGAAAAACCACTGCTGTACCTGCAATGGTCAGCGTGATTTGAGACGAGCGGCTCCCAGGAGGTTGGCTCAGGATGAGCTGGGTGGTGATTCATTGGTTTGAGTTGCAAAAGCGATGAGATGCACCTGGCGGTATCTTGCAAAGTGGCGATGCAGCTTGGCTTCTTCATCAGGGACCTCGCCCTCCCAACCGACCAGCAAGCTGTCCGTGGGGCGAATAACCAGGTCCAAGGGCTGCTTGCACTCCGTATCGATGTCCGCGTAGACTCCACCATACCTAAGGATAACCATGTATCTGAAAAAGTCCGCACGCTCCACATTCTTGGGTAGACCACTGTAAGCCTGAAAGTACTGGGGAAACTCCTTCCTGACGAATTCACGACATCTTGCGTCATCCCACTCTTCAATCTCCCAACCGGAATTCAGCCGAGTCCAAGATTCTCTTAATGCTTGGATAGAGTCTGGCAAGGAATCGAAGGAACGAGCGGTTTGGTGTATAATTCTTGGTATTCGCCCTGGGAGACCAACGGGCTGTTTCTTGGGGAAACTATCCCGGATTGGAGCAGAGAATACAGGACGAAATGGTACTGAAACTGAACCACCTTGAAAGGTGAACAAGGCCGTGAGCACAATGAGTACAACAGCTACCAACACTATCAATCCCCCTCGTAACAAGCTTCGCATGCCAGGTATCGCTTTCCACAAGGCACTGGACAAACTTTCACTATCGAATTCCACGGATCCTGATCTTTTGTATTCCTTGGGTCTCTTTGCTCGCCACGGCGCTCGCGGAGGTTTGTCGTGCTTCCACTTCTCCCGGCTGACAGCTGGTGTTGTACGCGATGGTATAGCTACCCCATAGAGAAGTGACAGCCAAGATTCATCTACATTCTCCTTCATTTTAATCACGGAACCGGTTCATTTACGTGACCTTGACACTCTCCAGGATTATTCAGGCACTGCACTCTGCATCTGAAGGGGGAGACGGTTGAAAACCGAGTCCAGAGTGATTAGGAAAAGGTTTAAGAGCTAGGATGATTACCGAAGAAAGCGTGTCTCTTTCAGGGTTACTGGACGTGATTTACGCAACAGCTCCCCCAAGCACGGTAAGGGCGATGAGCATCGTATTGTAGCTAGTAACAGCCTCAAACACGGCTTTGAACGCAAAATTCAGATGTAGAAGAGAAACTTTATCTCCTAAGCACCCAGAATAAAGTAACTTTCAAATTAAGAACTAGGATACCACAGCAAGCGACAAATCTTCTCCTTAATATAATAACTGGACTAGAACCTCGATATGCCGCCACTATGAAAACAAAGCTTTTCCCGCACTCCTATGAGCATCTTATGCTGGATATTTAGGTTGCTACGTTGATTTGCTAGTGTCGCCCCTAATCGACGGGGGACAACGTGTACAACGTGTACCATGGCAGCCTGTAACAATTGCCGATGGTTGAGAAATCATAACAGCATGCATTATCACACGAACACATATCTACAGATCTCGACTGATGTAAATGTACAAACATGTCGGATACTTAATAAATATACCGGAAACTGGTCTCAGTACTGTATCTCGCCTGTGAGATTGCCAAGTTACCATCCCTACACACTACACTGGTGGTGCACGAGATCACGAGACATCATGATGCATCAGATATGGGGCAACGCAGCGAAAGCGGGTCGCAACGCAGACCGTTGAATGGTTGTTAATTCCTGTCCCCTCTAGCTATGGTCACATTTATCTCAAGGTCGACCATTCACATATTGACTCCGTGCACCCGGTTACATCCGTGCAAGTGAGGAAAGGCATCACTAAAAGGTAACACGAAAGGAAAGGTAACACGATACGTGTGCCACACAAGTATGTTAAGGCCTGCTACTGGAGGTGCGCGAAGATAATTCGAATATAAAAAATTATTAACGCGTACAGATTGTGAATGACCATGGCCATGGTGGTGTAATGCATGGTGTCGTAACTCCGCAATCAAGAAGCTTTTACCCGCGGCACTCGCATACTTGGCACCTGTAGACTACCTTGCTCCTCGAAGAATTTAGCGCTACTGCAAAAACACCCTTTTACAGGCTCTTTCCTGACAATTGGGACGCTTCAATCCCGTCGCAGCCAACGGTGAGCTCTGTACCACAGCTCTGTACCAGTGCTTAATTGTGCACAGGCTCTATTTAATTGTATTTAATGACTGACCGACACCTCTGTACAACTGCTAATCCCTGTATTCCAAGTGTGTCCACAAGTGACGTACTTACGTACGTAGAACATATGCTTCTATGTTGATAAATGATAAATCATGACACCGCGAACCACTATATGTACGACGTAATAGAGGTCAACAATCAATTAAATCCAACACGGATTTGGCGCTTTTCGATTCCTAACATTCTAGAGTAGTGACTAATCCACAGAATCGCTTCTAGGCATGAAGCATCCAAGAAACGGAACTACGACTGTCGCAGCTCAAGCAAAATGGCCATTAAAAAGGTCCATCGCTGATCTTCAAGCACGAGCACTCACTAAACCGAGTGCATATCGCTCTATACTGCTTTGCCTTTCGATTAGAGATCGATACAACGATTGTATCTACCAACCTGGCTTCACCAATGCACCTGTTACGCCAGTGCAATCACAGATGGGAAAAGCAATTGAATATTTTCGTGGCGCAGTATGTCAGGAAATGTTGGAGTAATGACTGAGTATTCGGAGTTCATAATGACTGTTACTCGCCTTGAAGTACAGAGGGGTAAATATCATCTAGTATTTGCCTGGCTATCTTCAGCAAATTTTCTTACTCTCGTAACGGCCAGTAGAGTAGTTTTGCTCTTCTGGTTTCAGTGTTTTGTTTGATGACATGTATTGCTTGAGAAATAACGCCGTAGCTACAGTGAGATCATCAACATCGAATGTCTAGAATTGGTGGTTAAAACTGTGTGACGTTAACCTGTTCAAGTATTCTGCAGTGTGGTACGTTATTTAATCAAGAGGGTCGAAGTACAGAAGGCACGCTCACTAGCAATATATGTTCGCTTGTGTAGGTAGCTCGTATTTTGAGTTGTGTGATTGCACCACATCACTATTGCCAAAGCAAGACAAAGGGAAACATGTATTACAACATATGGAACAGGGCACATTCAAGACTGCCTGGTGTAGCATATCACAGTTTGAATGCAAGTGATATGCACTACTTGAGATGATCAGCTTGAGAGCTTCTATATGACTACTATTTAAAACAACACACCACTTACGAGACGAGTGCTTTGTATTTCAACTGTTACAGAAATTCCATCCATGCTCACATCATTTGAAGGTTTGACTTTCCATTTTGGGTGCATGGATACTCCATGATGCATCAGCTAAGCTTGGCAGTGTTTGTGATGAGAATGTGTTTCCTATTCTTGAACAACACATGTGAAGCGTCATCAGTTCTTAGAGCTTGGAGAATCTGCTGATGCTTATGACTTATGACTTATGCCGGAAAATGGAACAAGAGCTAGCATATCATTGCCTGATCACTACAGTTGATCAGTCAAGTAGGTGTCAGCATGGATCTGCTGGGCATGACAGTTGCTCTCTCAAGTTTGATAGATCTACAGTCGGTAGAAAACCTTTGGACTCATGGATTAAAGAATTGGTCTGGTACATGTTCAACCATGCTGCTGTTTTCACCCTAGATATTAACAAACACCAACAGGAATCCATTTCGGCTCACCCACTTGGGCTGCCACGCTGTCTAATGCCAGGCACCATGCAGAATCAAATGCTCATGCTTTAACATCTGAACATGTTAAGGCTCATGTATAATCTGTCCCTCGAATTACATCTTAATCTGAGACTGTAAGTGACAATAATGTTTCATTGTACTTTGGCCCTAGAACTCAGCTCCTATCTTTATACACTCCACTCACTCAATGCCGTTAATCGTGCTTCATGACCAGTGCATTCTGTAGGCCTTTCTGTTCGGATTGTTATATGACGCAGAATGTTTTCCTTGGTCAATTCATCCGGGCTAATAATATAAGAATAATAGTACAAGTACATCCATTCGATTAGCTTTACTTCAACTAGTGTATCACGAGAAATCTCGAGCTGCTATAACCACTGGTCAGGAACTTATTTGGATTGTTTCATTCTCAATATCAGTCTCCATGCTACAGGGAGCTTGCAACGAGCAACCATCTTCAGGTAGAAAACGCCCAGCAATCTACAGAAGCATAACTCATTAACTGCTACTCCACATTCCAGGAACTCAATACGTGCCAAAGTTCCATTTGCAGGCGAACCAAGGCTCAGAAGAAAGTTGAACTGAGCATCTGCACTAGGTAAGTGCAAAATATGCGAGTGGTACATTCACATATCCAGCTAGTACGTAATTGCTTTGCTGAAGTCGCTGTCACTGGCTAAATGTTATCGAAAAACAATTTTGAGCTCGGAGTCCTGGTACAGCTGCAATGGCTTCGATTGTACAACCGTGCAAGTGAAGCTTGTTGCTCTCAAGCCTTCGAACATTACTTAAAATTGTCCTACGAGAAGAACTGTAAGTGAAATGCCTCGAGAGAATAATCTCGGATATTTTCAATCAACTGTAAGATTATCCGTTCGTACTTGAAGCGTATGCTGTGCCTCATAATCACGGCGGTGAGCAGAAAAAGCTCCCCACTAGGAAATTCAATGATGCGGTTGGATGTCTCAAACATACTTCTCGGCTGGTGAATTGCAACGATAAACTGGACAAAGAACGTTGACCAGTACTGCGATATAACTGCCTTGAATCCAACAATGAAGTGTCACAATTCTCCAATTGTGAGCTGATTTCTCAAGCTGCAGTTTACATGTGCGCTTGTAATGTGTACGGTGTGCGCACTCCATCATCTGGGTGCAACCATCGTATGGGTTTCCCTTCACCAAAACAAGGTGTGCTACGAGACAAAGTTTAACAAATAGCTTTCATTTGTCGTGCGAGGGCTCTACAAACCTTGTCGTTCCATGCTCTGCGCGAATTCCGAATTGTATGGACTTCATTTTGTCCGAATCTCGAGGAAAAGTGGGTTCAAGACTGTGCACTACTGTTCATGAAGAGTGCCAAGCTCGTGCCTCAACATAGGTCTGTTGAAAATGATCGAGAGTTCTCTTTCCCGTTGATTGAAGCGAAGTGTACAGCTTTGTCCCGCACTCCGTTAGGCCGCAGTCAACCGCTCCTTTCTATGTCGCGTATGCCAGCATCCTGAACCAATCGGAGAATGCTGAAATCAAGAGCTATAGATATGAGCCTGCCAAGGGTGTTGTTATAGTTCTGAGTTATCGACATTGCCGGGTATGACATCCAAGCGAGCACCACCAGAGTCTTCCACAGCCCTAGTGGCTAAGAAGGCAAAGACCGACGTCGTAGTAGCAAGTCAGCCAGGAGAAGCAAAACCGGTGAGCGCTATTCATTCAAGTCGACGCTGTGTGTACATAGAAATCATGGACACAAGTTTCGCACTTTCAGGGCATAAATCGTACGTCAACGTTGCAAGCTTCCATAATCCGGCTTGAAGGACACAAAGGAGAACTTTTTACCTGCAAGTTTAGTCCTAATGGCGAGCTCTTCGCCTCAGCCGGGCATGACAGAAACATCATGTTGTGGAGGAATTTTGACAGCGAATGTGAGAATTTTGCAACCATGCAAGGGCACAGAAACTCGATTCTGGAGCTACATTGGTCATCAGATTGCGAGAGAATTGTTTCCGCGTCTCCAGACAAAACTGTCAGAGCTTGGGATATTGTCCAAGGCGTACAGGTTAAAAAGATGGGAGAGCATGGAGATGTTGTGAACTCTTGCCACCTTTCTTCGCAGAGTTCACCTTTAGTGGTATCAGGCTGTGAAGATAAATGTGTAAGGGTAAGTTGACCTTAAGTTTTGGTTGGATTGGTGAAGCTCATGTTACCAACTGGATGTTAATTGCCATCATGACACACTGCCTGACAAGTCGTCTCATATGTGTCAAAAAGTCTGGAGATTTCAACAAATTTGGGTGTTTCAGCTGTTGTGAGTAGAATTCACCAGAGCTGTACCTGTTCAGATATGGGACTTGCGGGTGAAGCGCAGTGTGCAAACCCTTGAAGACAGCTATCAGATCTTGAGCGTCTGCTTTGGCGCAGCTGGTGATCAAGTCTTTTCATCAAGTATAGAGAATGTAGTCAAGGTGCGCACCAATAGTATTCTGTGCCATTTAAGGGGTTTTTTTTGCCAGATTTGCCCTCAACCGTATGGACTATATTGAACCTGTCAATCTTAAACCTGTACTTGTTAGTCCAGAGTAAATTTAACAGCTTTTTGAACTCCTAATTAACCGTGATTTTCGACGAACCAGTGAGAACTAAAGCATGTATTAACTAGGGGAGATCAATGTTATTCGGTGCTCTTACCTTATTTCGGTGAGTTGAAGTGAGAGTAGTAGACTACAGATAGATGAACAATCGTTAGCCTGGATGGTATTTTACTTAATCAACTTGACTCTCGTCAGCAGAGTAATTATAAGACGGACAAGTTTCTTGAAGAATGATTCGTTTTCCGCGAGTTTTTAATGGAGTGGTGCAGTCGCCTATTGTATGCAGGTGTGGGATTTACGGAAAGAAGCCGTGCAACTCGTCCTGTCTGGGCATGGTGACAGTGTGACTGGAATGGCTTTAAATAACGAAGGCACGCACTTGCTGACGAATAGTATGGATAATACGCTGCGGGTTTGGGACGTGAGATCATATGCCCCTGCAAATAGATGTATGCACTTGTTGCACGGCCATCAGCACACCTTCGAGAAGCACTTGCTGAAATGTGCGTGGCAAAGCGACGGGAAGCGCGTTACGGCAGGAAGCGGAGACAAAATGGTTTACGTGTGGGATATGAACACTCATCGTCTGGAGTACAAATTACCGGGGCATGCCGGCAGTGTGAATGAGGCTGTATTCCATCCATCTCAGCCAGTGCTTGCCTCTGCATCGTCTGATGGCACGGTATACATGGGTGAATTATCACAACAGGAGCCTTAGTTCGTTATTTAGTATACATTTGGTGTCATATACTCGAACACTGCTTCTCTGAAATCGGCTGTAGCCTTTTACACGGTCTGTAAGCTGGTGCCTTGAAATGAGACCAAACTTGAAAGGAATGGTATCATGCTTGATTTTGAGGAGCGCACAAGAAGTGCATTTCGGAAATTGTTATGAAATAATACTTAAGGTAGTTTCAACAGAGAATACTTTCAAATGTCTTCCGTCGTAATGGACCAGAGTCATGGCTCTACAAGTCATGTTTGAGACCTCTTGATTCTAGTCCTACCCCCTGCTACTGCTTCGTTGGATGCCTGAGTAGCCGTCTTCGCCTTCTCTTCTAGGTCTTTTTTATCGTCTGGTAAAGCAGCTAATTCTTTATCGATAATACGGCTTACACTCATACCAATTACTCCTGCCCCAAGAGCTGTAGCAGCTGCGCTCCCTACCACTGCGTTCATTTTTTCAGCACTCAGCATCCATAAGATATTCCGTATTTACGCAGTGAAATTTTTCAAGTGTTTTCAGGGTAATTGCGATGTTTTATAGTACGAGCATGCAACTATGGGTAACCATTATATTTAAGCGCACCCAATCCAATAGCGGAAGAACCCGCCACCCATATAGATCCATCGAAAGCTGTTCCAGCGTCTGGCATCTTCTCAAAAGAACGTTTCGATTGTACAGTGTTTATGGTTGGGTTTGAATGCGCTGTTATAATCCGTCAGGTCGAAACTGCCGGTGAGTGAGGATGAGTGATGAGCATGCGAGCTGAGTAGGAACAACGCAAAGCTGCACTCTCGCCTGAGTAGGAAGCGGTTTGAGTATGGATATACTAAATGTTAACGAGTGTGAAATTTCTAAACAAGCGGAAAGTCCGTCAAACCGGGGGTGATGCGGGGTCCTTCGGGGAAGTGCAGTGGCTTCAGGTGTCCGCTTCGTTGAGAGGGGCCCGTCAAACCGATGTGTGCACTCTGCTTTGAAAAAAATAAACGTCAACTTCATGCGTATTAAGTTGCTATTTACCTGGTCGTGATACACATAATTGGAATACGATAACCACGTGGAGTAACTGCCTCGCATTCTGTAGCCTCCCCACCACACACACGCTTTTTCATATCTCTATCCCAACAACTAAAGCTTTGAGTATGAAAGTGCTTTTGCCAAGAGTCGCGCTTATGTCCAAATTGCTGCTGCTAGAAACAGCTATTGAGCCTAGTAGCAGATAGTAGATGGTAATCGTTACAAGGTATCATAACAAGTCCAGCGGAAGGGTTCATTCTTTTTCCAAGTCTAGACTTGTTTCAGAGGCAGGGCCTGCCATGGTCACGGTCCCTTGCACCGAATTGCTCTGTGCTGCGCATGTGGATGGAGATCTCAACCACTCACATACCGATGCACCAGCGGCTGCACGCTCATCGTGTAACTGCTCTTGTCGCTTGCAGTGTTCAACAAGCGCCTTGATGTCTCTAGAGTCCGGTTTAGTCAACTCTGCTTCACGGATATTCCTCAGTTCCTTGTCCACTTGTGTTGCCCTGAATACATACGATGCTCAACCCATTATTTTGCAAATTCCGGGTAATGGTGCATGTAAAATGTTCACTTATGATCACTCGACGTTCCATAAGTGAGACAGCACAATCGAAACAGCACAATGGTAGCATCACAACCCTGTTCCCTGTGTCGCCTGCCAATAGTTAAGTATCGCCTTAAGTATCGCCAACCAATTAATTAAGCTGTCGATTCCCAGTCATTGACACCCTGGTTGCATTCATGTGCATCTCGCAGAATGATACAATGCTTTCATACAAAGGAGCTTCAATGCAGTACAGTCTTCCTATTTCATACCTCATTAATTCAGCATTACCCCTTATATTTCATAAACTGCGGACTCGTGATAGTCAAAGTCCAATAAAAATGGAGACATCCTATTTCGTCCTCCAATACCTGTGATACTCTCATCATGAAAACTTTACTCTAAGCAAGACTTGTCCAGACTAGAACAAATTATGCCCTGACTGAAAGATCCAGCATTTGTGATTCTGTGGTGAGTGGGTGGGAGAGACACAGGCTCTGAAGACAATGGTATGACTGTGATATTTAGTGACTCCAAACTTGATGGTTCTTTTGCAACTAGTTACAAGACAACCTCTACTCAACTTCTACTCAAACACTATGTTCTAGCTGTGTGCTTGTTACCTCACTGTTACCAGTCCAGATTTACTGTTTGCAATGAAGAGTATGGCATCACACATGCGCAGTAAGTCCCGCTCTTCTCTCATCTCTCGGAGATAATCTGTCCTCAAGCTGCACCCTTTTCTGCTCCTATGAAAAGCCTGTGTCCACCTACGTGAGTAAGTGTCATCAAATACACTCCGAGTGGCCGAGGTGGCTCCCCATGTCTTGCAGCGATGCTGGCTAACGCTCATGTCATCCAGTGGCCCAGTTTCTTCGGTGATCACAGACAATGTTGAGCCGTGTTTAGGGAACGTATCTGATCCCTGCCTGTCTTTTGAAGTAGCCAGTCCAGACACACTGCTCGGATTCCGCTCACGAATCTTCTTTG
The DNA here is from genome assembly GCA_032356285.1 of Smithsoniella earleae. NCBI lineage: Eukaryota > Viridiplantae > Chlorophyta > Ulvophyceae > Smithsoniella > Smithsoniella earleae. The sequence goes on along the minus strand of JAULKQ010033185.1, from coordinate 10,392 downwards.
TTGCCTCTGCTATTGCGGGAATCACCTTGAGTATAGATGATCCAAACTTCGTCATGTCGACCATCGAATCCGCGTCATTCCACTCATGGTCCAAAGCAAAATCCATCAACATGCCATCCAGCTCTTCTACAGTTGTGTAGGATACAGATGGTGCAGATGTCTGGCTGGTTTCATCACCCGATGTGCCCCTGAAACTGCCATCTTCAGGACGATTTGTGTTAACGTCTGGGTTGAATGGGTTATTCTCCTCCTCTTCAATGGGTCGGTTCAAGATCATGTTCACGACAATGTTATCGGCTTCAGAGAGATGGAAACCTCTGTCCAGCAGCTTTCTCGCTGATCTCGCCTCCTCCTCCAGATTACTAGATGTTAAGTTGATGAGCCTTACTTTCAGTGCTCTCCTGGAATACTACTATACCTTGGTGATCAGTCGAATACACTGCGAAGATGGACGAGTTGGATGTATTACTTTCTAGCGTGCTCCTTTCTGCTCTTCAAGATCATTGCGTTTATTCTCCTCTCGTGTCGCTCAAGCCGATTTTTCTCGCACTTTCTCCATTTTTCCGGGAATGTTTCTCTGCTGACCATTGTTTGTTCGATTTGCCTGTTCCTCAGTACATCATCAAGGGCTGCGATTTCTCGCATCCCTTGCGCTACCTATCCCGCGAAAGGGGTTGAGAATGAGAAGATATTCAACTTCCAGGTATTCAACCCCGAAAGATTATGAGAAAATTATTCAGAAGTACATAATACACACCAGTTGGTGTTTGTTGGTGTTCACGCTTTCTCTCGTACGTGTTCTTGGCAAATGTACCATACTCGTTAGACCATTCCGTTTTCTCTCCTCCAATATCAGACGAATCTGAGCAGAAAACTTATCTGGAAATTCTAGCAGCTGAGATCCATCCTGAAATTGCCATAGACGTGTTCCTGTGGGTTCTAGTGGTCAATTCGCATCTCGAGATGGTGAGCCACAGTTGAGAAACTTGTCCCATACCCCACTTTTAAGGTTATGTAAAGATTGTAAATAAGCTCTGAGCTCCTCACGTATAGCTGTAGCTCTGTCATCTACTACAAGTGACGCTGAAGCGATGCCAGTATCTTGAATACTAACTCCATCCTCCAGGCATTCGTTCTCTCTAACCTCGCAAGATATTGATTCTTCGCCCATCTCTATGAGAAGGCCCAGAGAATATATGGAATGTGTCCGCGACAATCTAGGTAAGGCGCTTCAGGGCCCAACCATTCCCATTATGACAATATGTCTATGCAGCTCAAACTTGAGCTGAAATTCTCCTTATCCAACAATAGATGCACCCTGATAAAATAATTTATGTTCGGATTACAGAAGCAAGATAAAATAAGATGTCAGCGGGGAATACTGAATCCACCTCAGAGGGCGGGGCTTGACGCCTTTCCGACCATACCTGACGAGAGGGAGAAGAACCTATTTCGCAGCTACTACGCCTCATAACTACTCCAAGGTGAAAGACCGTCGAGGCGTGCAGAAAGGAAGGGCTTGAAATGCATCGCATGACATGTACATATACACCATGCTGCGTAGATGCTGTCGTGCTATCCCTCTTGAAAAAAATAGCTCAAAAAGTTTCATGCTAATACATTTCTTCTATGAATAATTGCTGGGCTATGTCTTAATGTAGCAGCTTCAAGCCTTTCAGACTAGAGTGTCTACTTGTTGGAGGGTTTTCTCAGTGCACCCTCTTCAGCTCCTCTCCGGCCAGTACTGTGGCACCACACCACGTCAAATTACATGTGCGAGTGAATCGGAAAAAAACCGTGAATGTGAAGTAATAACTGTTCACGTTTAACAGTCACTCTGAGCACCTAAAAGTTTTTCCACCAGCATATCAAAATGAAGACAAAGGGAACACTGTAGGAAGTACAATGTTGAAAAGGTTGCAAGCGCATACATGGCCTATAGCTTGACCCCAGGCTAGCAGTTTAAGATCTTCAAATCCACTTGAGTGTGAACTATTACACATAGGACAATAACTTAAGCAAGAGTTAACTTGAGCGGTGATGAACACACTTCCACAGGATGGCCGGGACGGTGGAATCTGACATTTCGGAGGTTGGTGACAATGGTTCACCCATTGTTAAGATGAGATGAAGTTTGCAGTGTTCCAGCACCGAGGTGATATGATTTGCTACCATGCAACCTCCTAGTGAATACCTAGTAAGTTATATTTGAGGTATGCATACTACTGTCGTGCTTGTTGATGAATATGTGGGCTGATTAACAGTTACTTGAGTGCACCAAATCTGTACATCACAAAACATACACGAGGGCTGTATCACACTTGTTTCAGCAACACACTGTTCTAATGCTGAGAGTCACTTGGCTCAAGTTACCATACCAAGCACCCATGAAGGTTCCTACACTAAGGTTTGAAACACATTATGGGTGAAGAGCGCATAGGTAGCATCAGCCACTAACACTAGAAAGTTTATTTTCATGATTCAATGCATGTACAGACAATTGAGAGAAGCAACTTTTATAGAACACTTACAGAGCCTTACAGGATCACCTTAAATTGTGACAACACTTGTGAGAAGGTCACCAAACAATTACCAAAAAGAAGCATGTGACATTATTGTACACCAAAATCTTGAAGAAAATTTAGGTATAGACCTGAGGAAAAGTCAGGTCGTCCAATCAGCGAGCTTGTACAAATACAGACATGGGCTGACTGATTCTCCCAGTATTTCAGCATGGGAGTGAAGTACTTTGAGGACTACGCTAATGGATAGACACAAATGACAGATATACTTCCCATAAGAAGAAGGTAATAACTAATTTGTTCTGCTGTATATAAAGTCGGCCAGTCCTATCAAAGGAGCTGCTTTGGCAGGATCAAAAGGTGAAAGCATTTCTTTTGCCTCCTCGTTCAGCTGTTGTGCAATTTTTCTGCTCTCATCTAAACCTACCAAAGCTGGGTAAGTGGATTTATCCGTTGCCAAATCCTTCCCAGCCGTTTTCCCTAAATGTTCAGATGACTGCGTGATGTCCAGAATGTCGTCAACCACTTGGAAACAGAGACCAATGTTGCGCCCATACTTGCGCACTCTTTCAATGTACTCATCGGATGCTCCTGCAGCAATAGCTCCAGAAACAACAGACACCTCAAGCAGGACAGCAGTTTTGTGTACGTGAATCCACTGCAACGTGTCTAGTGGTATCTGTTTCCCCTCGCTCTTGATATCGACAATCTGCAAAGGTTACCAAATATATCATTTTAACGATGAAATAAGCTTTCTATCATGCTGTACTATCTGAATTCAAGCGCAATACGCTTGCGGTGTTTCAAGACAACGTTATTACCTGACCACCAACAAGACCACTTGCACCCACCGACTTGCCAACTTCGGAAATTATTCTAACAACTTGTTCTGCGGGTCCCTTTGTTTCCCTCGCGATGTGCTCGAATGAATAAGAAAGCAAAGCATCCCCCGCCAATAGCGCTACGTCCTCGCCATACTTGACATGGTTCGTAGCTTGGCCTCGTCTAAGTGAATCGTTATCCTGAATGAAAACAGTCTTGAATCAGATACTAGTCCTGAAGTGCAATTGCCCTACACAACTCCTTGCAGTTCACTTGCACTTCAAGAGAAAAAGGACAGCGCATAGTAAACTTTGTCTCCCAGAAAAAAAGGACCCAGTTACCATGCAAGGTAAGTCATCATGTATGAGGGACATGGTGTGAATCATCTCTACAGCACATGCACTGGGCATAGCTACAGCCTCGTCTCCACCCATCATCTCGCAGCTTGCCAAGCAGAGGATTGGTCGCACACGTTTCCCCCCAGCTAACAGAGAGTACCTCATAGACTCATGAACTATTTCTGGATAATCCATGGGAATTGCTTCATCTAACGCTTGATTGACCTTGGCAGCTTGGCTTGACATGTATTGTTCGAAGTTGAACTCAACTGCAAACCGTGACGAAATTGATCAGGAGCTGGTCTAATGAAACGAAAACAGCCTCGATTTTTAGTTATAGCTGCGCGCATCGAGAATTTTGCCTGCACATACCTGCCTTCGACTCCGCAAAAGGGGCCTGTACAGGTGCTGCTCCAGACACCACCTGTACCAGCATATAAATGACAAAAGAAAAGCATAAAATCATCCACGACATCTATGTCTACTGTTTTGTATGTGGTAACCATGTGCAGGCAGGCATCAGCACATGAAAAGGTGCTTTTAACTCGAATGCGATGAGAAACCATTGCATTATCTCGCATGTAAAGTATATACATCGCACAATATTGGATCACAAGTTGGAAAGCATACTTTGTGACATCGAGGAGCAGCTCTAGCACTAGCTGTGACTGATTGTAGCCTCATGATGTTGACTGCTTTCCACCTGCACCTGGCCTGTGCTTTTCAGTCACCTCCAAGGTTGGCTGACAAGCGAAATTCGTATGATGTAAGTAGCATAAATTGCATGCTCAATTGTGAAGTTATCATCTGCCGAGTAGCCGAAACGTACTATAACGGGAGTTGATAACCGTAAATGTTGCGCTGGGCAGGACTCTAGCACTACGATAACATACAAGGAGTTACACATGGCAAGACTTTCTGCTAAACTGAGCACTCTTGTACAGCGATTGGCACTTCGCCAAATGACCTGCAACGGCTGAGATTCTCCAAATGCATTCGGTCAGCCAGAATTTATAGGGTTGACTTAGATATTGACACGTGGTATGCCATGCAATACCGGGTACGCAAGTATATGTGCTCGGCAGCTCAGATTCTCGTGTATCATAAGCGTGCGGCTTACCACTCACGCTCCAAGTCTTGATCACGCTCTTTTCGCAAGTTGAGAAGGAATGCAATCCAAGATCAAGCGGAGTTGATGCATTGACGTTGAGTAGTGTGTAATCGAGCTCTTTTACGGGGGATTCATCATTAATCAAGTAAACGCAACTGCTAAGGCCACTGTGACAATGGTTAACTGCAACAGGTACAATCAACCCAGAAATTATAAACTGTACAGGGCATGTAGTTCCTTCGGGAATTTTAGGAGTACGTCAAACAGTACTTTCATGACCTGCTCCAATTGTGCTGTCCCAAAATCGATAGCTACGTAGTGTTAACTTGAAATTGTCGGATTTGCGCTATCCTCGCAGCTTTGTCCCTTTATGTTCAAGCTTAGGCCTTATCGACAGTTTAACAGGTTTGGAACGTTATGTGCTACAAACCGGGCCCTTATTCGGGACTTCTAGAGTGTACGTGCAACATATTCCAGCTAACTCTCGTAGAATCAAGTGGGCTGGTTATGTGTTGTAATAGAGCGCGGGAGCCACTCTGAAACCCTTGTATGATATTTGCCATAATTGTTAGAACTTTTTGCATGACTAGCACTCATAGCCTCGGCTCACGAGCTGAGGCATGAGTTCAATGAGTTGTACGTAAAAGGTTCAGAGGGTGCGTGATGTAGTAGCCCATGGTCTGTTGCATCAATTTCTAAACTTCTTGCCTATCCCACAAAGCCCAAGTTGACGGCCTCTCGCTACGCGCTCGTCACAGCAGCAAACAATTCACGGAATAGATTTAAGTTTGAAATTTTTTAGCTCGGATCTGATCTGCTTCCAGATGTTCTAGTTCTGGCTCTCGTGGTTCTGGCTCTCGTCATCGTTTCCAATGTCTCAAATTATGCCTGCGGTCCTGCACCTTGATCGATGTAATAATGCTTTCAGCATCGTCAGTATCGTCCGTTCGTCACAACCAAAATCGCAGTGATCCTTATCCTTTCCTTTGATAGCATGCCATAATTACCAGTCTATTATACCTGATACTGAGAAGTGCGACAAACGGCTATACAAAGAATAACTTCTACCTCGTAATGGATTTTTTTACGATGCTCATTCACCTTTCCTCAGCCATGAAATCTGGGGCGGTACAAGACAAAGTCCGGAGAGCTTCAGAGCAGAATTTCAGTGGAAAATTGCACACGTCGTTCAAGAGCTGACAACGCTCTTCAGGAAGTTTGTGTAAGGGTGCTGTTTCCAACAGTTATGTTTGAATCGAATTCATCAACCATGATTATTGTCTCCGATACGTTGAGCATTGTGTGCACATCCAACGTATCGATATCAGTTTTGCAGTCTTAAAACCATTACCATATGGCTGGTGCCAAGGTGAAAACTAGACAGAAAACTTCTTAATCAATAGCCTGAAATCTTCATGGCGAAATTGTGTGGGCTACTACCTCGAACATATAAAACATCTTCACAAGTTTTACATCCACGACGTCCGCTCGATCAATGCCGACTGGCGTCGCGGACAATCATGCGGGTGTGATTTGGAACAAAAGTGCTACTAAGGGAATAACTCTTCAGATTTCTGGTTTTGTGGATGTGTTGAAGAGGCCATGGCATCCGATGCGACATATTTTCTCTGGGTCTCTATCATATACCCAAGCTTCATGAAGGTTAACATTATATTTGATTCTCTTCAAATCGGGACGTATCCTAGTGCTGCATTATGCCGGTTTATCTATAAGCCTTCATGGGAATGATTACAGTGCTACAGCTCCCTTGAATAATGCATTAGATTGTGTATCTGATACTAGGACGAATGTGCCTCGAACTCTTGTCAGTGCAATGACTTGAGTCCAGCAGAAACTCGTGCTTTCGCAAGTACAAATATTTTGATATCTCTTACTCATCAAGTGTAGTGGTCTGCCGCGAGTCACATTTGCCATTGCTGTAAGGGTACCAGGCCTAACAATTGTTGTTCGAGTTGCCTCGTCAGTGCCACGTCATAAGTTGGGCGACACGTACTACCGTGCGTAAGACCAAAAAGAGAGCATTGCTTGAGTGGCGGTTCCCATCTGATAATCTATTGTGAATTCACTCGTACTGTCAAGCTCGTGCGTTACTCGTTATTCGCATAGAAAGTACTTTATGATCATAATGGGAATTTGGATAGTTTGGAATATACAAGCTCCACGAGTGTGATTCCCGAGAACAGTGCTGAAGCGTACAATTCGTGCCGAGTATATTCAGCGAGAACACAAGAGCAAAACTTGTGACCTATGTGTTCTCAGTGTAATTGGATGCCCGAATGTGCTCATACGTCTGTAAAGGGTGTCTTCAATTTGACCACCTGACGTTGAACACATACGCACGCCCCCACGCTTCCTCTCTCCATAACCTTTTGATGTAGAAGCGTCAATCTGCTCGTCATTATTCACATGTAACAATGGCAACGTTTTCGGCGAACGAGACAGGACAATCAGCATTGCCCGGCACTGAGGAGCACAAAGTTTACCACACGGCCATTCACAGCATACAAACTGCATGTCAAGATGAAGAAATTGTAGAAATCTTGGATATTTTAGGACAGAGCTTGGAAGCAATTCGTGTGTCCAGAGACGGCGCAGGTGGATCGCGAGCAGCTACCGAGGGTGCTATAAACGAGTTGGACTGGTACAACCTCTCCAGGGTCCTCCATGTGGTCGCAGCTCGGATTACGTGTGTCTTCCAACCACTTGCTAGCCCCCAGAAGTCATCATGTCCATCTTTGGGAACAAATGGAATTGTGTGTCGAAGTGGTATATTACATTGTGCCCTTCGAATCGGAATAATGATCAACATGTTGTCTTTTTCAAATTACTTTCAAGTTTCATCTTTTATCTGTCTCAATCTCTCAGGCTAAGAATACGCTAGCTATCCCGTGCAAACGTCTGTGATGAAGTCTTTCATCTCACTCACTTATCATCGCATAAGACAAAAAAATAAGAAAGTAATCCATCAGTAATCAGTTTAATAATTTGCTGTGTGCCACATTGATTGGTCGAAAAGCAAATGGTACTCATCCAACTCTATGTCTGCAGGACGCAGTCAAGCGGACAACATGGCATTTGGAACTCAGTAATTTCACTATTAGAAACAGTCACTACACTCGAATGCCAGCAACCGGGCTGCCAGGCATCAGTCGTACGCAAAGCATTCCTGCAAAAATTCCTCCTGTACTCAGACAACAGTGCAACAGAAACAGATACTTTAAACTTGGGATCCTTGAAAGACTCCCTTGGGATGATCTGTTGCCTCGGTCCATCAAAAATGTGCACACTATCCTCCCTGATCATATTTGGCAGCAAAGATGAGTGCTCCATTGACATAAGGCATGCAATGGTGTTGCTGATGCTGGAAGCTGTGACTGCTGAAAAATGGTGGGATTTGACACTCAAGAGGAAATGGATATCAAAATCTCACACACTAGCACTTGTGAGTGAGGACAAGCTTTTAGACACGTGGAAGTTTGCTGCTGAATTTTTGCAGGTGATGTGAGATTTCCCGTAGATTGAGGCTGCCAGAGCCCGATGATTCATGTGAAATATGGCAGAATAACCAGCAATACTTTCTGCAGGATAAAGAACTCCTTATGTGCTTTATTAACCAGTGCTCTCCAGAACACAGGGCCGCATACATGGGGCCCTTTTCGCACCTTGTTAAGGCACATATTATTGGTACAGCTGCTCAGCAAGCCTTGTTCGAGTTATGCCCCTTCCAAAGCACATCAATAGCTGCTGCCACCTGTGGAGCAGTATCACTTGTGAAATCTACCGAGCATAGCATGCTACCTGCCATAGTGTTCGAGGCCCTGTGTGGGCTTTTCTACTCCCTGGAGACTCTACCCAACATCTTGGCATCATTATTTCTGGATTGTGAATGGCAACCAGCAGGTGAAGAACTCAAGAGCAACATGCGTGGGTATACTAAATTGGCTCTTCACAAAAAGCACAATTTTCAGAAGTGTCCCACATCAGCTCTGCCAATTCTGTTGAACAAAAGAACTATGTAGGTTTTTAGATGATGATGCATCCTTGCATTGAAACAAGGACTCTTTACATGCAAAACAGTTAACTTAATGAAGAGCATGATATCAATTGCATAGCTCAACCACACTAGTCATTTCCATCACATTTAGGGGGGTAGAAGGAGTCCAAACAGATGGCCATGGAAGCTTTGAGCAGTCTAAGTGTATGTGTTCCTAGGCTATGCGGCACTGTTATCTCTACAGCCCTAGCTACCTTGTACTTTCCCACACAGGAATCTCACACTTAGTCAGGAAACAAATTCACCATCAAACCACAGATAAGCTAGTGTCACACATACTTGCTGTAGCAATTGTCACAAAGACCTTAGCTTGGGATATGTCCAACATACAGACTGAGTGCTTACTACTATCACTCTATTTTTCTTCTTATCAGCCTTTCATTGCACTGTGCTTATATATGCTTCTCACTGCACAGTGTATCCTCTGTACTTGGTTTATCATGTCCATACATACAGTGGGTGATTCTAGATCCTGCCCGGAAACTTCTACACACATCTACTCAACACCGGATACTTCTATATTCCTCTAGAGTGTTCCACATAGTCCCGGAGACTTCCACACTCTTCTGCCACATTCTAAATAATTCTGATTACGTAATGGATGTTCCTTTCCTTCGCATGTCACACATAATCTGACAAGCACTTCCCAGCCACAGTGCAGGACTTAAGAGAGTGCTTGGAAGGGTAGGTGAGGCCATGAGAGGCCCTGAGATGCCTATCAGCTTCTCCAACCTCCTTCTGGACTGGTCAAGTGCAAAGAAGTCCGCTCCTGTTGAGTGTAGAGCTGCAGTACTCCAAGGTCTGCTGTGCAACAACCTTACCGTACAAATACAAATTTTCACCTGATGCATCATGCATGTTACCATATGCATTTTTTGCAGCAATATTTGCCCTCCACCCCTGCTTTTAAAGCAGAGGTACGGGTCACAGGGCACCTTGTTTTCGCCGTTCAAATTTGTCGTAACAGTGGCACAGCAAGAGTTTGTGTTTAGCACAGCTTTTCCGACCAAACTGCAAATTGGAGTGATAGCAAGCCAGCCATGCTCAGCTCCTCTGGATATTTGGAAAGAGCAGACATCTGCCAGGTGTAGTGTATTAAATACGAAACATATAAATACTGTAGTAAATATAAACCTTCACCTGTTCCCCACTACCCCGTGTATTGGTGGCGAAAAAAAAGAAAAAAGAAATGATCAGCATTGCCTGTATCGCCTCACTTTGCTGGGTGGCATGAGCTCAAGGCAAGAAAGCAGACTTAGTGCGTCACTTGATGCCCTCATGCGATCTGGCGAGAGGTCGAAATTATGGAGGGTCGCGCACGTATTGAATCTGACAAAGGTTTACATTTAGTACAGTGTCTTACTTCCATATCCTGTTAGTTTCTGGCATGCCATGCAACCCGAAAGTGGTGAAACAAGGGCTTGACATGGAAAAGGAATGAACATTCAGTCTTCTGTTCGCGTTTACAACATCCCGGACATGTGACGTCCAATGAGCATCTACAATGAAGATCGATAGCAGCTG